>DVRE01000001.1:0-10016 GCA_018232305.1 Spialia phlomidis | reverse complement strand
GCATCCAGGGATTTGGCGTTCGTTCTCGGAGTCACGCTACTCGCGATATAAATCATCCGAATGCCGCGCCGTAGCTGTTTGGGGTTGCGGAAATAATTTGGAGAAACAAAATCATGTGATATAGGGGTTTGGGAAGAGTAATATCTCATCCTTACTTAAAGTCAAAGGTTTTATATTTGGAACATCATATAATTTGTCTCGTTTACGAATAAAGCCATAGTAACAAGAAATGTAGCACGAGATTTACGTTTAGAGGTAATTGAAAACTTGCGGCTTAAGCACGGTAAGGCATTAAGCAACTAAAACAAAATCTCTGATTTCACGAGTGTGTGATTAAAAGCTTTTAGTAACATAAGATGCTTTAATCAAAAGTGTGACGGTTAAAGAAAATTCCTTTAACTCTGCAAATGCTTTAAGAAGATTAAAACTAGAAATTTACTTTGCTCAGAATGAAAACAAAAAGCTTTTCGCTGTCTTACAGAATGCCATACGACCGAAGAAGAGTAACTGAAGATGAAAAGAATATTTACAAACAGAGTTGTAATAAAAGAAAGATTATTAAAATTTCAACATTTTTGATTGCGTTATACCTACCTGTCAAAGTAGCTGATTTTAAACATAGAAAATGTGTTTTGTGTTTAATACATTCTTTCTTAATTTTTTCTTAAACAGTAAGCAGTACAACGTACAAGTTCAAAAGCTTTCGGCTCACATACAAGATACAGTTGCACTTAAAAATTTATGAAACAAAATGGACGGAACCCGATTCTCGAGAGGATCGCGCCTGGCTGGATTTTTCGTAGTTAGTTGCAATGTGTTTAAATTTTAACTTTAACAGGAATGCTCAACTGCGAAACACGCCACTGAAGCCGGGTGCAAAGAATTTTGTATTGGCCCCGTTCTGCTTCGCTATTTGCTAATTAAAATAAATAATGTATAACTGAGTACCGCAGTTTTTGTTTCATAACAAGCCAAAATTTATTCCGAAAGTAAATTTTACTAAAAGTTTAAACGGGCTGGAATTGCCAGCAATGTTGCTGTTGCTACTCTTAATGAGGTTAACACAAATAATATAGCGGTTGTGGTTTAATAATTGTTATTAAAATTCGTACTGGAACTGATAACAGTATAGTGAAGCTTAAACTAATTATTTTTTTATGTAAGTAATAAAAACGTTAAACTCAATAAAAACAGCACAAGATGAGTTCAAAACAAAAGCAAGGAGACTCAGGGCGGATAAGCAATAATTATTACCTGAGGTTTTATGGATGTTCATTGCCCATCCTTCCTTTTCTCACAGGGTAGGGATTTGTATGCCTTATTATCTTGAAACTTGTAATTTTACTTGTGTTTTGCATAATTCCAGCGAGCTTATTCCAAACACCAGCCTCAAATCTAAGCCCATTATTCTTGAGCAAAATAAACGTTGACTTTTGGATTTAAATTTTAAGAACTTGAGACTAATGAAAAAGTTTTCAAGAGGCCCCTTTCGCAGAACTCTGCTAAACGCAAGCAAGGGAGACTTTTTACCAATTCAATAAGTGGCTAATTGTATAAAAGGAGCTGTCCACAAGTTAAACGGGTAACACGATTACGGGAGGGGGTGAATATCGGGGAAGAGGAAAGAAAAGTTAGACGTTGTGAGTACACACGGTAGAGACACAACTTTTATTATTGGCCGATGTAAACGGTATGTTTGCTCTTTGCTAAAGTAACAGTTTCAAAGAATTCAATTTTTAAATCTACTTCGGAACACAAACAGATGACTGTAAACGATGAATCTAAAAAGATGTTTTATACCTACATATACATAACATTTTATAAATGTACAGATTTCGAACTAAATCGTGTTTGTTAAATACCAAACGAATAATTAATTACAAAAGCTTGATACGGCATAATAGCAATTAAGTTGGATATTTGAATCAAAATTTGATTTACGAAGTGAAATAAATTAAGTAATTCTATTACTAACTTGGAAGTAGCTGGGAGTCTAAGCAAGACTTTACAATTCGATATTAATGAACCATTAATTTTAACTTAAAATAATGATGGCCCTTCGTAATAAAACTTTGTTAATTTTGTTAGTACTGAATGAACCTATTATTACAATACTATTTGATGTTTTAACAATAATTTCAGTGCTTCTTAGTTTACTCTAATGATTATTTTTTTCATTCCCAGTACTAACTTCAACTTAAGCTATCAACTATGTCAACTTATAACAAATTAATTATCAATCCCGTTTTCGTTCCAGCGATTTTAAACAATTCGACAACTCGATCCCACGCTAAATCAGTAACTTGGTTCTTATTGAAATCATTGAAAAGATTTTTAATAAAGGCATTAGATATATCACCGCTTTTTCTCTGTTCGAGCGAATCCATTCGACTCCGTCGACAATGACCTTTAGAACTTTTATTTCGTTCAATTGAAACCGGTTTCGCTTAAGGCTAGGACCCGTTTGTTGCTATAGCACTCTCCGAGTCGATTTCTCAAGCATAATGCAACTACCGAGCCGTAGGGGGCTCAGTTCAATTCACGAGCTGTTTAGCAACTAAGGATAGTTCTACATTAAAGACGGTTTCAATATCTAGATTAATGATGGTCGCTCTTACAGGTTGTTTGCCAATTTTACTATGCTGTAAGCAAAATTGGATTTCTCATGAATTTAAATTACTTATAGCAGTCATAATTTTACTAACGTACGGTCACTCAAAGTTGGAATCAACTAAAGGAAAACAAATTAATAAAAAAAATTAATGATTCAATTCGCGAGTATACTTAATAAATAAAACTAAAGTTAGGGTTGGAACGTTTTAGTAGTAAACAGAACACATGCTGACAAGATATCTGAAACGAGTTACATTCAACATAAAAAGTCGATTCATTTGTCATTTAGAAGGACGATTTTATCGCTGTTGTGTTTCGAGAAAGATTGATGGACGAAAGACTACATAAACTAATTATTCAGAAGATTACAAGAAGCAGTTTTGTGAACTGCACACTTTAGACACTATATTTAAGAGCTGAAAAAACCAGCCAGAAATGAGCCCTATAAACGAATTAATTACGCCGTAAACCCAAGTAGCTGATAAGAAAGACGTTTATAAAGAGATATAATTTTAAGCTCAGAGAAATTTCAGTTTCTTGTGGACTCGTCTCATCGCAAACGAATAGAAATTAAACTGAAGTGTGGTATTGTTTTAACATATTAATACAACAATCAAAACAGTAATAAAGAATTTGGATTTGATTATTTTTCTAGAAGCCCCGCTTTTCCATCTTTTTAATATCCAGTTTGATATTGTTGCTAATCGTGGTAACAAGATTGAATGATAGGTATATATGATAGTTTTGTTTTTGTGCTTTTAACGCTTGATGTTCTTAGTACCTACATCTTCCTCGGTATTTGTAATATACATCGTGATTTCTCGTCGTTTGTGAACAGTAGCACCAATCCCTGAAATTTCTTTTTTGAAAGTACCTACAGGAGCGCGGCGCGTCTGCAATTTGAGAAAGTCGTAAACTTTATGCTCCTCTGCGTTCGGAACACCAAATTAAAGGAGATTGAAGTTTATTAATGAAGGATTATCCTTCGCGTATACCTATATAATTATACCGACTAAATTTGTTTTAAATAGTTGAAAAAATTTGACGACTTCCTTTATTGCTATGATTCACTATCATAGTATATGATAATATCTTTACTAAAATTATAAGTTCTGCATTCATGATCCTTTTAAAATAATATATTATTATATACATACGTACTGTACTACAAATACTTAATATTTTACTTAACAATAGTGTTCTTAACGAATAATGTATGGTTATTGCATAAAGCAATTTTAATATACGGAACAAATAGAGTGCATGTCACGATTCTGACTCATTTGGTATTGTAGCTGACCTTCCAGTTTATAGGCAGGTGAATATTTTATTTGCAAAAGTTCAGAGCACGTATGAGTATTGTGTTAGACACATAGATACTAAATGTTTCAGACCTGAAGTAAAATCATTCAAAATTTATTACCTATTTAAGGAAATTTCATTTATTCTTGGGAAAGATGATACTACGTATAGGTAGTAACTCAATTTAAGGAAAAACTTTATAAAAAATACTTAGTTGTAACAATAATATTGAAACAATTTAAAAATAGTATTTTAATTTATGTATCTTGTTCATACATCAAAATTATAAACAAGAAAAAGAAAAGAAACAAAAAACAAAGATAAAATAATGTAGTAGCGGCGAAGACTATATTTTAATAAATTGCAAAACATTAAAGCAATTCATTTAGTTATATCATAATAAAATGAACATAAATTTTACATGGACGAAAACACAAAATCCCTCGCCGTCGAGATAGCAAATAATTGTGCAAACGACGTTGTATTAAAAATACTAGACATATTTTCTAGACGGCAGACAGCTGTTATAAAAGGCGATGCTAAATTTCTCGTTACACAAACGAGTACTTTACTACTATACTCGTTATAATATGTATCACTAATACTATTTTCTTCGTCAAAATGAGTAACTGTGAAAATTACGGAGCGATTTGAAAGCCAATTGAAATTTAATCTAACTAATATAGCAGATAGTAATAATTCTATAAAAGCAACTCTCACTAATTGTAACGAAACTATTTATAACATTACTAAAGAAGCGAAATATTGAGAAAAAACAACCGAAACGATTGAACCAACAATCCCATTGTTAGTAACTGAACGAAAGAAAACAGCGATAATGTGAGTTTTATGCTTCTACGACCTTCCATTACTTTCCAATCAAACTTGTACAATAAAGTTGGGGCTACCAAAACACCTAATCAACACGGACGGGGCTTAAAGGTAAAGCCACTATACAAACTCCGGGAATACAATCAGCAATATATAAATATCCGAATGGGTCAGATTCAGAGTGGATGAGGTCTATCGGAGAATAGAGCGGGCATTGAGATGTAATAAGTTTTCACGTTACTTATTGGCGTCTGATGACCTCATTCCGTTTATTGCCTCCTCAACAATCATAGCTGTAAAGACATTTCAATCGGAGTAATTCCGACTTAGTTCTAAAGTCGAGTCGTGACTTACTTATAACATTTCAATATTACTTTGATCCAGAGTTTTCAAATCGTCGGACAATTTGCGCTGCTATATTTTAACAAGAGTTGATCGCTCGTTCTAATTTCAACTTTCGGTTAATGTCTTTATTAAAATGGACGATGCTTAAATTATTTAATTGACTACCTAATTAATGACTTTCTAATAATAAGTTTTAAAAATTACTTATTATATATCCTTCTTTTTCTAAAAACGACATGTCCTCTTATAATTTTAAATTTAGATTTAGATTGATCAATAACCTGTATAACTGAGTTATCAGTCAATCAGCCTGTATTTTTCGCTGTTTACAAAAATAAAATGTTAACCGAAGCTTATGTGGAATGGTATAGGTACTGAAAGATATATGGTTAAGTTTTGTCTGTTTTGTTGTTTCGCCTGGAAGTTGACCGTTTCGATTTTCAGCCAGCGTCAAAGTCGCTGCAGCGGATTTATTGCCATTTGCTATTAGTACCATACTTTCTGTTTTCACATGTCATAGCATACTAGTAAGTTTCGTGAACACGGATTCTGTATTGAAACCAAACATATTTGCGCCAAATTACTTTAAAAAATAATTTTCTTTACAAAATGAACGTCTTTAAGAACTTGCATGAGAGTACAAAGAGAGGGATAAAGGGAAAAAAAAATAGACATAACATCTAAGGTCAAGAATAAATAAAAGTCCGTGAGAGTAGTGGACATAAATAAACAAAATGATTGACGACGAAGTCAATAAAAATGCGTAGGATATGACAGAGAGGTTTCTATACCATAACTGTTGGTGTAATATTTTTTTTATATCTAAACAAACGTCCAGGTAATGTCTGTCTACACGGAGGTAATTCTTGAGCAACAAACGCCGTTCTCCAGCATAATGGCACCATTAAAACACCACCCACAAGTGTAGAGCAAATTGCATTCACCGGCATGGGCACGTATTTTACAATCAAACGTTGATTTCCACCGAGCTGCCAAGATCGCATTAGGGTACATAAATTTCCTTACTTAAACGATAAAGTCGAGGAAAGGTTTCACACGAAATTGATTTCAAAAGGGGTCAGTCTTGAACCCTTTAATTTATTTTTGATGCTTCGTTTATTCTCATTTGGAACGGTAAATTAATTACCTCGAAGGAAATTTTAAAGAATTAAGGATTTTCACTTCGGATAAGCTTACATTGAAAACGTTGAAATAACGTTATAATTCTTTTTAATCTTATCAGCTAATTGGATTTAGAATTCCCAGTAAGCACGTGCTTACCGAATCAGTCAAGAAAACACAAGAACGATATTATCGACCGAGTCCAGTCCTAATCTAAAGCTTAATGCAAACCTAATGAGAATTCACTAAATACCAAAACGAAGGTTTCGTGAGTAGGAGTTGTAATGCGCGTTATAGCAGACAGGCACGAAGAAAAAGTTAGTTCGGTCGCACAAAGTGCCTTTTATTTCAAGGAAGTGTTTAAAGTAAATTAAAAGCGGGCGAGGCGAGTTTTTCAGTCGATCTTTATAATCTAACAATCGGTTTGGAGAACGTTACAATCACAATTCCAGCAATAAATGAAGCCAAGGCAGCCTGCAACCTTGGAAACAGATCTGTTACCATACTCGGGTTAGCTACATGTCGACTAAAAAACACAACAAAAACTGAGTCGACACAAGCCCGTAGCCGTAGCTCGCCTGCTCGTATTATAAGCGTCCGAAACTCCGCCCTTTTCGTATTTTTTATTGCTCACTGTATTGTTGTATTTATATCCCTGTGTGGTAATAAATTTGTTGATAGCCAGATTAACTTTTTGCCATATAACGTTTTACGGGGAGCTATTACTTTAACAAGTTTAGCACCCACTCACTTGGCGATGGTTAAAAACTAATTGATTATAACCATTTCTCAATGGTTGCTCGCATTCAATGATGAATAAATGATGATAATTAAGCTTTTTACAGACAATATCATCGCATTGCTATTGAAATCGTGCTAATTACTTGTACCATTGTAGTGTAAACTGTTACAGAATGATACAATCGGAATTAATCGCTTCCTTATGTTACAAGTACGAGTTAGATATAAAAAAGTTTAATCCGCCTTGGCAACTAATTGAAATGGGAGTGAAAAAACATACTCTATCGTAGAAAAACTAGATTTGTGTCGATTGTGCACTGATTTTGGCAATAATAAATTGTGTGAGGGAGACCTGTGTAGCAATATAAGAAAAATAAACGAAAATTTTGTTTTCCTGAATACGCTCGTTGAAATCAGCGGCGCGAATGACCTAAGATTAACATTTCCTAGTACTGAACGCGTATCACGCACACATTTGCACGTACTTGCATGAACCCGCTGGCTGTGTACATGAGAGAGGCCACTCACACAAGCCAAGAGGATGACTAAAAATATTACGAGTTGACATTGAAATGTTAATGCACTCTCTGGGTTCGCCGGCGCATTTTACGGATATTTCGCTCGATCCTCGACTCTACAATATAATCGTGCATTACCTTTTTTATTTTATCGATTGTTTTGACGGCTAAAGGTTCATTTGCGAGCGCTATCGCGTGATTCGGTGTGCTTTATGCGATAATGCGAAAAATATATATTGGGTGTCAATGCTCTCTACATTTTACGCAACGCCTACGTCACTAGTTTGATTGCACTCGTGTGGATATCTGTGAACTTCGTACTTTTTCTAATTTGTTCTGAGATCTTTATCCATGTCTCTTCGACCATTACTATCATTACCTATTACATATAAATCTATTAAAATAGCTAGGAATACATCTATATATACTTCAACGATTACACGACACACTATGTCTTCTACGTAAGCAATCATAAATGGAATAAACAAACTATTCTTTGTAATAGTGTTCACATTTACAGATTATATACAATTTGGCTAATCTAAGTGTTCAAGAGCGCAGATGTAAAACTTTATCCTTTCATTTCGATTAAAATGTTAATAGTTTCCTATTCCACTCCCTACAAAAGTTGAATTTGTTAAGCCGCTTCGTATTTCTAGTAATAATGGATATCGGCTCGCCGTATGTAATTCTCGTAGTAATCATTTCTTGACGCAGGAAGTTATAAGTGTTTCTGTGTCTCTGAATCTAGCCTACGTTATTACGAGCATATAATTTGTTGCACAATATTTCGAGAAATTTACCTTACTGGATCATAGAGAGATGTTTGGTAAAGCAAATTTCAAAATCTTAATTTTAAAGTTACCGTATCATATTATTGATTATTTATTTAACTTATTTGTTTTTTAAGTTAAAATACTTATTTTAAACAAATTAACAATGAAAAAAATCTTGGTCTCAGTTGGGTACTACAATTGATAGACTATACATTACATAAATAATGGGATTTTTATACTGTTATAGATTTCAGTTTTGCAAAACATTAAAAAAAAAATTCGGTGTTAATTACTTTGAATTCAAACAAAATGTTTTAAAATCAAATTTAAATTACGAACTGTTAATTTAAGATTTAAATCTAGAGCAATAAAAAAAGTGAATTTATTAAATATTTACGATATAATTCTTTTTCTTCTGGTTTAAAAAGATTTGTAAAGATAATAAACTTAATTAATGTAGGTATATTATTTAAAAATTTGAAACAATTTAGTTTTTTACTACTTCCTCGTATCACACTAAATTTTGCTAGCAATGACTAACAATTTTCGGTCGAAGCTTGGGTTTAGTCACGTAGCGACATCATATTATGTGATTTATACAAAATTAAGGTTTTCCCGTTTTCCCTGGATAGCATGTGTTTATATCATTAATTCTCAGCGGGTAGCCCATTTTACAATTGAATTTCAGGACGTATAATAGCATTAATTGCAGTGTGCGCCAATGGGTGCTTATTAAGATTATCAGGCCGATAATGACCCAACCCTTTTTTAAAAGCTATTGCCTCGCACCGATTTTAAACTGCACGCTTTTACCCTGTATCGAGTTGAGCGTTGCCAACAATTTTATTTCTTGTTTGAGCTCAATTTCTTCGGCTTCCGAAATAGGACTTGTTTATGCGATTGACCAAAGTTATTGTGTCGTTTAAGCGATATTTTAATTTATCATTATGAGATTCTATTGGATTTTTTATTCATTAGCAATAATTTATACTTCATTGCTGAAGACTCAAAGCTACGTATCTATTTTTTTAATTCAATTACATAAATTAAATATGTGTTTATGTGTATAAAATATTTACTAGGTGAAAAGTTTTAATTAATAAATAAGTAAATTTATATATAAACCTCTATGGATGTAGGATGCTCTTGATATTTTTTTTAAATAATACGTCTCATAGGTGCTATAGTTATCAGATTTTTTGCTACGAATAGCAGCAAATATTGCGAATATTTTATCGCATACAGGTTAAACTAATATTTAAGATTATTTGCTAAGGTTCTAGAATCTTTTTTAAAGATTTTGTTTTGATAAGAACTTTGGTATGGCAAATGGCATCAATATTTGGCAAGTATTTTTAATGCCTTCGCCTTTATTAAATAGTTTTGTTAATCTAGAAATACTTTAAGTGAATCTACGACTCATACCGGAAGTACCTTGGTAAATTAAATACACCTATTTGACAACACACTGTTTTCCAGAAATGATAATGATTATTTTCCAACTTTAAATCGCGTTAAGGATACGTAGATATGAATTGAAAACATGTTTACATTTTCGTAATGCGTTTTAGCATGTTTTGATCGGTTTCAGGGAGATAAAAAAACCATTGCGCGTAATTTTTGTGCGAGTCCCTATCTACCTACTTATTTATAAAGGTCACACATTTTTTTTACGTGCACATGTACCTAGCATGTTTTGAAAATGAAAATAAAAAATAAGTTAGATAGGTAGATAGGTAGGTACTTTATTTTTAAATATCAAAATTTT